>CM021108.1:52588327-52612800 GCA_007115665.2 Sequoiadendron giganteum
GATTGGATCTCCACGTGTATATTTGATAAGAGGATATAGATTTATTTTACAAATTTTATTTCAAAGTCCAAACCTATATTATACTAGACCATGTTCTATACCCATCCCACCACCCCTTCATGGTTTACTCAACATATTTATCCAGCCAACCCCTTTATTCTTCCTCTCTGGGCCAATTGTCATGAAGCAACTTCTGCACTTTGACACTATACACATTATATCTTGCATCTAGTATGACTCAGGCCTCTTTCACAAAAGTATCCATTCCTATCTCAATTTTGATGAAGTCATCAATCAGATCATTTAGTACTGATAGGTCCAATTTATTCTCAACATACACCATTTTAGAACACTTAGTCATCTGATGTTTGAGCAAAGCCCTCCATGAGTCATAATATTTCATCTCCCTCGCTTCATTAAGAATCTTGGGCATGCCTTTCTCTTCCATGTACCTAAATGCCTTCACCTTTCCTTGCAATAATCCTCCACATCTTTCATGGAAGCCTGCAATTTCTCCAATAGTCTCAATCCTCTTGATTACCTTGTAGATATGATCGGGGGCTTCAAAATCTCCTTTTGCACTTGTCTGAATTTCTTTCAGACTGCTTAACCTATTGCTCCATTTGTTCTAGGTGTTCATGAAAATATATTGGGTACTTTGAATATTTTTATATGATTCATGGACACCTTTGTATGTTAACCATGTATTTTATGCCTTCAGAGCAATCCTATGCCATCTGTAACTGAGGAGACCTTCAACCATCTATTTTGAAATATTACTGATGCCTTCTTGGAGCTTGTTATTCTTAGACTTGGTTGTATGGAGCTCCTTCTTCAATGCACCGATTCTCAATTTCAAAGTATCTTTATCCTATGGTGAAGTACCAGATGGAGAAGTTGGTGGAACCTTGTGACTAGCACTGGCTAGTGTAACCCTTACTTTGTTATACTCCTCAACTAACTTGTTGTGCTTCTCCAACAATTTCAAATACTTGGCCTGACTAATCTGTGTAGTATCAACACTCAATATAGCTAAGTGCATTTTCAACCTTCTGACTTATGGATTTGTCATCTCTAAAGCTCTTCCAATAACCACATGTCTAGAGAGACTAGTCATTGTTCTACTAAGCACACACCTCCCTGAATCCGAAGTAAATGCCAAATAGCTAGTGCATGTAAATTGGGGCTAAAACATGAACCAAAGGTCTTTTCATCAATTGTTTCCTCAGATACCAAATCATTTGGGTCATTCTTAATTGCATCCAAATCAATTATGAAATACAAAATCCAACCAAGCATGACCATCATCCCACTATATTTAACTAGTGTTTTGGCCTCCATAGGATTCATTTGGGTGATCTCCCAAGAAATCTCTTCTTCAATCTGTTTCCTTGTCTCCTCCTATTGAGAAGGATCAACTACCTCAATTGTCGCTCGTATTCTATCATTTATTTCCTTAGCTTTCAAATCAACAACAAAATTCCTAAATTCCTTTGATGCCACAAAAGAGTCATCCTCCAAAAACTTAGCACAAGCTAAAAGCCTTGCATCATCATCCCGATTCTCATCATACTCCCAAGGCACTAACCTATCATCTGGAACAAATGGTTCCATCAAATATCCCACATCAGGATAGGAGAATTCTTGCTCTACTCGGTGCTCAATGGGATCTGACTCAGTAGAAGGTTGGTGTACATCTACCTCAACATCCTGTGTTTCATCATTATTTTGAGTGGGAAAAATCATGACAGGGGTATCCTCAATATCCAACAACTGCTTTTGAACCCTTAGTGCCATCAAATCCTTCGATTGGCCACTAGTCTTCAACAAGTGTTCCTATAAGGCAGCTTGGGCTAATCTTTCTACTTGTTCCACCTTTTCTAGGAAAGTGCCATCACTGAAGTCACTGAGGAGCGACTCCATTTTGGTAAACTTATCAGCAATATGCTTATATGGAATTTCATAAAAGGATTTCTTTCTAAGACCTCTTTGCTCAACTTAAAAAAAAATTAGCCATACCCTCCCCCTATCTTGAGCAATAGTTATCGTTGGCAAGTTTCTTTCCACATCCTCTTTAAAATAAAAGTCATGAGGCCCATACCCTAATATTCCTCATTTAATATTTTCTCTGTCAATGACCCCTTCGGGATAAAACCTTCTAGTTGGGGATACACTCATCCTCAAATTTTTCACCATTATACCAAAAACCTCATAAGCCTCCTTGACAGTGACAACAAATTAATCAAAAGAAAAGGTTGTTGCAATGTTAGAAGCCTTTTTGGAAATCTTGAAGTTTTCAGCATCACTATTATCCATCTACCACATGATTTCCATAAATGCCAACCTATTAGAAACATATTTAGGCATTACGTGTGGAGCCACAACAGTTCCATAACATCTCATAATAGTGCAATTACCATACAAATACCAATCTCCCCAATTATACTCATTATTGGGGTCATCTCCACATTCCTTCGATCTTAACAAAGCTCTAATTATTTTAGAAATTCTCTCCTCTGGCCCTACTCCCAATTGCACCAAGATAGTGTGCTTTATTGCATTAGAGAATAGATCATTATCAAAAGTGGAACAATACAAATCCTATATGTGAGTCCACATCTATATAGGTAATCTATGGTTGCTTTCATCTATTAGCCTCAACTTCAAATATCAACTGAAAACCTCCCTTCCTTGATATAGGAGCATATGCATTAACAATGAGTAATGCCTTAAATTCAATGGGGTTCTTCTCTCTTTTAGCCTTATCAAGTCATAATGTAATTGCTCAGAAAAATAGTTAGCATAGTCAAACCACTTATGTTGATACCTGTGCTAGATATCCATAATCATAACCAACAGGGATAATGGTATCCTTCCATCACATTTAATCCCAAGCACCTGACACAAAATTTAATATGTATACCTGAAGTAGCAAAAAAAATCTTCGCAATCCAAGGGTTCGACCTCCTTGATTGCAAATGTGGAGCCCTTTTCTCACATGTATATAGGTAATTCACCTTTTCTATACCCAACCCTATGAGCTTTATAATGTTTCTACAAATTCTCCATGCTGATTTTCTCATTAGCGTCAGGGTTCATGTTAAAAACTTCTATGAATTTTCTCCTCTTTATCTCCAGGAGGTTTTTACCAGACGTGTTAGTAATTACCCTATATACATCATCATACCTATTTGTAAGTTGCATCATTAAGTCCACCTCCACAAAAATATTCGGGACAACCAACTTTCCTAGGTCATATCCCCAAACATTCTGGCCATGGTGTTCAACATCCCTCCTTGTAAAAGCATTCACAAATAGCTCCCATCCTAACTCTGACACAGCAATATCACCAATCTTTTTTGCAAGGTCTTTAAAATTTGAGGTTAATACCTTGTCTCCTATGGCCTTTCTACCACTTGCCTTGACGTTTGGAGGCTGAAATTTGTCCATAAAATAGACATAACTCTTTGGCTGCCCCTTCTTCCTGTCAGAGCCTTTAGATTCTTGTGTTGTTTCTTGAGATACCTATTGCCTCTTCCTCTTTGGTATAGGTTTAGAATTTGATGACTGACCTGGCTGGCTCATCCTCTCCTTAAGCTAGGGTTTCCTTTTCAATCATAATTTTGAACTAGGTGTCGAATTGGTGATATAAATTTCAAAATTACAATTGCAGAGTAATATTAAATTTCCAATATCACCCTAACCCAAAGTACACACCAATTCATACAATATTGAAAACCCTACTTTCACCCTAACGTACGATTACAAACATACAAGACATAAAATAAATTCTGGAAGAGAATAAAACTTTCAATATTCGACAGAGACTTACCTGGGAAACAACTTATACAACCTTCCTCCTCTTGTGTCTCTACCTCATCACTACCTCTCTTAGTTTCTCATAGGTAGGGCAGAAAAAATGAAAATAGAACCCTTATACAATTAATTGGCTCAATACAAGCACCATTAATGGCACAAGGAATCTCACGCGAGTGAAAATACCCACTCTGTCAGTTTCCTATTCTCGTTTGAATACGCACCATTGATTTACGGGCTTTAAAACTTGATCATGTGGTTTTCCTATCTTCACCACCTCATAATGTCCTTTCAGTGACTAGATATGCATCGGGTGATGAGCAAGGTGAATGCTACATGTGACCCTTTTAGATATGGCATCGGGCATCGTTGATCCTAAGCCCACTTTAGGACTTCAACTAGTGATAGTGGGGAGGCTAGTGATGAGATACAAGCCATTGATCTTTGATAATCCTAGCCATTGATTTTACCTTTTATCACTCATCGCTTGATAACCCTTCCATGGCTAAAGTGAAGTGACAAAGCATTATATCCTAGCGATGGGAAGTGACTTACACATCGATGGTCGTGGGGTTTGCTTCAGACTACACAAGATAACCGGCGATAGTTAGAGAGGTAGCGATGGGTCAAAATTTTGACTGCATCGCTCATCGGATGTTACCTTCCCATGAAGAAAAATGAACATGCGAGGGACTATATGTGGCCGATCGGAAGGAAAAGAAAGGGCATCTCTCATTGTGGGCTACACAAGGAAATTTGAAAGCCAACAAGCAATTGGCGATGTACAACTCAAAACCCGACTTAAGAAGCACTTAGAGCATGTACACCAAAGGTTGTCTTAAGAGGGACGACCTAGTCACAACGGGAAGAAAATGAAGGGGCCAGTGAAACCACGGGACTCAAGGCCATGAAAGATTAAGAAAAGACTAGGAAACAGATACAACCGATCAAATCAAAAAAGGAAGCCCAAAGACCAAACAAGGGTGAGAACATGAATAACTTGTAAAACCTCAACCGTAGGGCAATGACTATTAGGGTTTAGTCACAAAAATTAGTGGAACTAGGAAAATTTCAGGGGTTCCACCACCAAAAATGTGAGATAATCCAGAATTTACAATGGCTCTTGATTTTAAGGTAACACCATCCTAAATATCTTTTTCCAAAAATCCTTGAGATCAATGTTCTCTAGGTTTGTGTCTATGCTGTCTTGAATAATGGGGATAATCTTAGAGATCCTAAGGAATCCTTGGAACTCATACTTCATTATGGTAGTGATCTTATCAATATTTTAGTCATTCTACATATAAGCAATATAATATAATGAATGTCATGCACATACATTTTTTAACCTAAAACAAACACAACCTAAAAAATTATGTTTTCTAGTGCAAACCAGGATAACTTTAGATTAAATACTTTCACGCATTTGATGAAATCATGTTTACAATGCTATCATAATGCTCAACACCAATAGGAAAAGGGAATATAGTCATCGTATAATCTAGGAATACTCTTTTCAGAATGTTTAGTTTTCTCCTAATAGGTCTAAGCAACTATAAAAGTTTTATGCATTAGGAAAATTTTTAGGTTGATGAATTTTATAATCTAGCGATTCTATATCCTAGACCAAATTTAATGAATCAAGATTATTAAGTTCTTTATTAACTTCTTAACATTAATTTACCTACTAAGTTGTGTTCAAGAATCACACAACTAAATTATTTAAACAATCATTTAGTTATGAGCAAGTAGTAAATAATAAAAAATATACTAAACTTAAACTAAATTAAAAACAATAAAATAAACTAATCTGATTGAAATTTGGATTAAATTTCAATAATAAATGATGACTAATTTCATGTCTTAAACATCTAGATTAGGTTTGACAAGTCAAGAGTAATAAAAGCCTAGTAATTTCAAATTAACAACAATTACTCATTTTCATTTAAAAAATTATAATTAAATAATTAAGTAATCATTTAATTTGAGCAATAATTAAATAATAGATTTAAACATAAACTAAATCAACAATAGTAAAATTTATATTCTAAGTGAACTATTGAATTTAAACAATTAATTTTCTAATATTCAATTACAAAATAAAATTTTATATAAATAAATTAACTCGGTTTGAAAAATTAAGACTATATTCACAAATTTATGAAAAAAAATAAAATTAATCCAACAAACTTTATCATTGAATTAAATTTTCTCATATATTATAATAATTATTTTACATTTAATTATTAGTTTATAGTTGATGAGATATTTTTTATTTAAAAAATTAAATTAATTTTTAACTAATTCTCGCAAACTAACCCTTATAACTTACTGTTTCTTGGAAAGCTTTTCATTATTTATTAATCGATTTTTTATTTTTCTATATGGTCTGCTATGTAATTATTATATATTATTATATGTCTTATATTATTTATTAAATATTTTATTTAAATGAAATATTTGTTTATATATTATATTATATTATTTATATAAATATTTTAAATTTATATTTATATATAAATATTTATAGGTTTAATATATTTTAAATCATCAATTATTTTGTGAGTTCTATTTGTTGATTAAATTCATTCCTTGATAGCTAAACTTGTAATTCATATTGTAACATTCTTTTAATCTAGAAAATTAGTTAATTTATAACTAAACTCATGTCACAATGGAATAAAATTTTATTTACTCATAACTACATAACTCGTGTGAATGATAATACATAGTACATGAGAGATAATTTTCTAGGCTAATATTATTGATCAAACTAACTTATTTTTTTTAATATATTTACCTATATGCAACTTTTTCCAATTCCATTCACTATGCCAATGCTATTAAGTTGTACTTATGCATTTAAAAGAAGAAACTTTATGTTCCTTTTCTATGCAAGTAAACAATGATGATTCACAACTTTCATTTCTTGAACTTTATGCAAGCCTTACAAAATAGAATGAACATAGTTGCATCCCTCATATCAACCATGTCCTAATTAACACATATGTTAAAATCATAGGTCCTTACTTTATTTTACAGTAAAAAAATATAGAGAATAACAATTTTTTCTTTTATTTCACAATAACAACCACATGTCCTCTTGAGATAAATTTTACCAACTCCAAAAAGAATCTCCAACTTCCATAAATGAGCCTAAAAATACACTATAAGGAAATAAAAGCATGTGGCCAATGGGCTCTCCACCCAACCATAGGGTTAATAAGAAAACCACCCATGAGCTAGGGATTACATAGCTCCTACTAGGTGAACTTTTACAACACTTTTTTCATAAAACAACACAACACATTTAGATACACACAATATTCACATATAAATTATCATAAATAAACATATATACTTTTCTCATTCATATCCACATTTCACAGCTCATAATACTATACTCAACACATCCATATTTCTTAATTCTCCAACATATGCACAAAAGTGGGTACTCATATCTATAATACAATGTGTGTGTACTCTTACCCAAAATTACAAACCCCCCCTTTGAGGGATTCTCTCCCATGCATACCCCAAATACGAGGAGGACCTAATTCTCTCTCAAGAGGGGGTCTACTCCCACTTAATACACCGAAAAGGAAAACAAAAAAATAACAAAGTAAAACACTTCCTATTACAAAACCTAACAAGATAAAAAAGATTAACATTTTTTTCTAAGAAAAATTCAAGAAACATGCACAATCATTAACAAAGATAAAGAAAAGGGTAAGAACCTACCTTACAACTCTTATCCAACAATGGAATAAACTTGGTATAGAATCATTTCCCAAAATTTTGCCTTCCAAACTATTTCTTCCTCCAAACCTCTCTTTCTCTAACCTTCTAAAATTTTCCAAGATGTAATTTTTTTTAAGAAAAGGAAAAAAGACAAGAAGATGAACCATTGGAAAAAATGAGTTTGGAGGAGAAGGGACTCACAATGCAAAAAAGAAATCCCTAATCCTTGATTTTTCCTTATGGGGGGAATGGTTCATTCAAGGAAACCTAGGATCCCAAATTGGATTGACTATCAACAAAAAAGGTGAGTCAATTCTCAACAAGGGAGACCTAGGAAGATTCCTTAGGCTTTGAAGGGTTCACCACCAAGCAAAATCTTGGAAAATACAACTTGATATTCAGCTCACAAAACTTAGTAATGCAAGCTAAATAATGAGTGCAAATGACAAAATTAAATAACAAGTTAGGATGTATGTATCTGGGAGGTTTGGAAATGTGATAAGGATTCTGGAAATGCAAAAATTCTGTCAAAATATGCTAGGGAGGAAAAAGACGCCCTTACTATTGTCTTAGTCCTGCTATTTTTTTTAGGGCAAATGCAAAATCTTTGGATGCCAGAACAAAATTTAAAAGAATCTCTACAAAATACCACTTAAAGGACTAAGATTCCCTTACTACTGACTTAGTCCCGATCTAAATTTCTACAACTTTGAAATTTGATCCTAAGGTTCAATGTCTGCACTTCCTTCTTCTCAGATCTCGGGTCCTGAAACCTCTAGATCTGGCTTGTAGATGACTTTTCGTGAAGATGACAACTTTACAATGCAACTTTGATACTTTACAACTTTTCACTTCAAATGATCTTCAACCTAAATCTAAAAACATAAACACATAAGAGAGGAAAAACTTGTTGATTGTTAGTAAATAGAGGTTTGCCTTGGTCAAACCCTTTGTTGGTAATTAAACCTTGGAATGAAATGAAATGATGAATGAACAAATTGCTATGTCGCAACTCACCAAACCCTTGTTATGAAATCTACAAACTTGTGTGAAGTGGCTAGCTTGAATGTGGATCTTGACTTGAGTGAATTCTTGATAGATCTTGACTTGAATTGCTTGCTTGAATCAAAACCCTACACCACAAATGTTAGCTCAAAAACACGCATGATGTAAGAATATCCTTGACATGATGCTTGAATCTTGATGATGGCTCCAAATTCTTGATGAATTTCTCTTGTGAACTCAATTATGCTATTATGAATGCCCTTACAAAAGTCTTAGATCACTTGATTGCTTGTTAGGAGAAAATGAGTGAAAGAACCTTGTATTTATACTTATCCATGCTTAATATCTTGAAATCACACCAGAACAAGCTAACATATTCAATCATTAATTAAAAGAGGCTAATTCTCGCCAATATTTGAAATTAAATCCCAAAAATAACTTGAGGGGGACTAAGATGCCCTAGGTGGTGTCTTAGTCCCGAGGCTTGAAACTCGGGGCACAGACTCTAACAAGGGGCCCTCTTAAGGTGCCTTTGAAATCACGGTACCAAGATCTTAGGGGGAAAAAGACACCCGAGGTGGCATCTTAGTCCCAGTCCAAAAATCAGGGACACACAACCAAAACCATTAAATTATCATTTATCCATTGATGTTTGTTGGGATTAGCAAAATAGGACCAATTAAGACATAAATAAAGATAAATAAAACAAGGTAGGCCCAAACAAGTGTGAAAATGCAAGGGTATGCATTCCTACACTGCAAAAGAAAAGAGAAAATAAAATTCTTTTCCAACCACCCAACCAACTAACTGATTCACAATTTTGTCATTTTTCAAAAATTGGAAATTTAAGAGAGTTTTAAACACTAACAAAGGTATTTTCTAAGTAAAAAGAACCCCCAACCCATAATTCTATTACCTAGGGACCTTTTAGGACTATTAAAACATAATTTAAATCACAAAAAGAACTATACAAATCATAAAAGAAATAAACATACCAAGAGATAACCCAATAAGAGTAAATAAATAAACTTTCACATATACACATGATCACACAACACAATATATCACATCATATCTCATGGCCTTATTTTTCCATACGAGATAAAGTTGGTATTTCATAAGGACAAAACAAGGGAAGTAGCTATATAAACTCAACCACCATTGGAAAAATTCACCTATTCACTTAACAAAAGATGCCAGTACATCACATGAATAAGAATAGTTGAAGCAACTATCATAAATTAAGATAACATTTCAAAAACAATAGTCAACTAGGAAATAAGCTCTAATAATCATCACAAGTAAATATTCACATATAATTCTCATCTCCACAATATCTACTCACATAACCACTCAATGAAATCAAATAATAACTCCATATAAACAATAATACAAACCCATCATCTAGTAATAAATATAATAATTAATACATCCATAAGAGTATAAGAATATCATCTATGCATAAGAAACAATTTTTATCCATAAATACCATGTATATAGGATCCAAATAGTAAACACGTGAAAATATCCAATATGTCATGATAAAATCAAGGTACATAGAGTAAACAAGATCTCGAAAAAGGCAAGTGTTGTGCCTATAGCACACATGCACTGTTCGGAACGGGGACCCTCTCTTCTCGCCTTCGTCGGGTCACTTTTTGTCTTCACCTCATTTTGTGTGTCCTTAAATTTTTGAGCTTAAAATGGTCAAGGACCCTAAAGTCATCACCCTTTGTTGAAAAAAATTCACCTCCCCCCAAAAAATTCCAAGTTCTTGGCTTTTGCGGGGTTTCCTTGGTAGGTTTCCCTTAGTTTTCAAAACTGGCATCCTTCAGCCTTTGCGGGTCCGTAGCTACGGGATTCCCCTTGCATGACATTGCCTTCCCTTTTTCATTTCACCAATGGCCAACATAGGACGTCAGCACACATGTCAGGTCCCACAAGCTTCTTTGTTGCCATCTTTTAGCCACCCGTCAAACGACAATGTCTGGGGGTCCTTCCGCCTCACGAGCTTCGACTTTCCCACCACCGGTCTTTCAAAAATTGTGCCCAACTACCTTGTCTACCTCCGTATGAGCATTAAATGCAAGTCATAAATGCATTTTCCCCTATAAATATATGAACCAACCTATCATTTTCACCCTGCACCAGTCAAAAAAATTTAGAGAGAAGTCGTCGTCGCTCCCTCCACGCCTACACAATCTCTCGGTAGATCGAAGCTTGACCCTTATCAATTTCATCATGCCTCCCAGGTATGTTTGCTGCCACCAAATTGAAACACATTCATTGAGTTAAGCTCTCCAAATAATTAAAAAATCTTAAGGTAAACCTCAAGGATCTTTTGGGCGGTTGATTAACCTCAAAATTCTACACAAACCCATCTAAAAAATTCTTTGAAAAATGTTCAAACAATGTCATTTTAAGTCTTGCAAAACTTGTCCCCACTGCTAATGTTCTTCAACAAAGCATTCCATCCCTTGTGGCATGCACCCTCATCACCACCGTTCGAAATGGTAAATAAACTCCCAACACAAAAAACTTGAGTATCGAGGTCTTGTGGGTCCACCCTTGTGGACTTCTGCATGAGGGTGGATGCCATCCCCTCACGACCCTTGAAAATCCTAATAGTGGAAAACTTAAGTGAAAAATTGACAACTTGAAACCATGGTGAGTCCACCAATATGGCCTGCCACATGTGGGTAGCCCCCATCTCATGACCATTTTTGAATGGCTAACCTCAACCAGCATCCTACATCGCAGGTTCCGCAAAGACCATCTCTGTAAGATACAAAAATGCACTAGAATGACTGAGTTTTTATTTGTGGGCCACTTCCTGTGGGCCACCATCTTCCCTTCGATGCCATCATAATGCATCCCATAAGTGGAAAAGTCATTACCCTCTCCCACACCATGGACTTTGTTGTCTTATTTGTCATTCGAGTTCATGCCCAAAAATGCTAAGTCTAGACATCTTGCAGGCTAAACCTTGTGGGGGTCCATCTGTAGACCGCCCCTCCATCAACGCCATCCTCAAATAGTCGAGGACCCTCATCTTCCTACATCACAAACTCTGACCTTAACGTTTCCCTCCAAGCCTTAACATGAAAAAGACCAAGGGAAATGAGTTTCGGACCTTTCCTTGCAGGCTACCACCTGGGGCACACCATCATCTAGTTTTCATTTATGAATGGTCACATCCTCCCTTCCTCCCACATGGCAGAGTCCAAGCTCTCCTCTTCCATTCAAGTTCCCTTAGGCAAAGTGACTAATGCCAAGAAGTCTTTAAGACCCGCTGATGTGGACCATCTCATATGGACCATCTTCCCAACACTACTGTTCCCAAATGACCATCTCCCAGTAGCTTCTCGTCGATCCCTATCTGCAAACTTCCAAGTGATCAAACCAAAAAGATTCAAGCTATATCATCCAAGCTTCCCGTGGGTTCCGTTGTGTATGATTCCTTTCGCAGGTTTCTGCCTCCTGTCTGTCGTTCTTCAATGATAGAGCTCCAAGCATCCATGAAGTCTCCTACTTCTGCACTCCTTGAACCTGTGCAAGCAACATAAAAAATTAAGTGCCTCCAAAGACTTCATAGTTGATTTCCCAGCATGCCAGTTGCCTTGTTGAAGACCTTGAATACCAAAAACTCAATATGGAACTTGGAGTGCGGGTGGTTATCTATGGGTCATTTTTTCCCCCATTCCGTCTTACTCTTGATCATTCCTGACAACTACCAGCCCAAGGAAACCCACCTCCTTGGACTTACATTCCTATAATTGACCTAAACAAGCCTCAAATAATGAATGATGATAAATTTTAATCAATTTTATGATCTTTTGAAGATGAATTGTTGGATCTAACCCTCATTTTGTAGGATTCAACTAATGATCCCCTAGTGCTTATGTAAATGTGCTAACTGCAAATTTGTTCGCAGGATTTATAGAATCTGTTGCAAGACCATTAGGGAAATCTATTGAGAAGGAAAAAGGAAAGAAGCCTACAAAAGCACCTAGGGGGAAAGAGGAGAAAGATCAAATGAGGTACCAATTCCATGGTGTGGAGTGTACCTCCAAACTCACTTCCGATTGGGGCATTATGTCAAACAAAAACCTTAAACATGTAGATATTGATGAGTTCAAACAAAGGGTGATGGTCAACCCAAGAACTGTGAATGCACTAAAAATTAGAAAGAGTGGCCTCACCAAGGTGGTCGAATTTCCTCCTGCGCTCATTGCTCCATAAATCATGATGGCGTGCAGTGAATTTTATCATAGCAATAGGAAGATCATTGATCATAATGTCAGAGTGTTGGCAGATTTTTCTTCCAGGTCTATAGGGCAGACCTTTCATATCCCTACATTTGACAAGATGGAGGAAACAAAGAAGGGATACATTGAAAATATGTGGAAGGTAGATCCCCTAGGGTGTAAGAAGCTGATCAACCAACATTGATTGAAGGATAAGAGGGGAAGTGATGCTAAATTTCCACAAGAGCTATTTAGAAGCGACTTCCATGAGGAATACCATGACTTGGTTACTCTGCTCAGTAGGGTAATGGGCCTCCCTACTGCTGCCTTCTTTCAGGAGTGGATGTTCTACTACATCAAAGAGATCATCCATGGAAAGACAAAGTTCCACTAGGCAAAGATCATCAAAAATAAAATTCATAGCTAGCTAATGGCAGTAAAGAAAACATGTCAGTTTTATATGACCTCTTATTTGGTATATTTTCTAGCAAAGCCATTCCCATACAAGGGCCTTTCTGTTGCACATAATTGAGATCTAAGGAGAAACTTAAATTATATGACACATACCCCTAGCTACAATATAGGAATTTCAAGAAAGACTATCGAAGGGTAAACTATGCCTTTATTGGGCATATTATCAGACTTCTTGGGGGAGACTTCGAGAGAAGAGTCTCACACAACACCAGAGCATTCATTCAAAGTTTTGGGTATATGTTCATACAGTTCCTAAATTTTACGTACATTAGTGAAGAAGGGTTCTTTGAGAGGCCTTATAAGCTGCCACGCTACCCAATGACTAATGATTCTATTGGAGGTCTCTCAACAATTGCAGAATGCTCACACCCTACTGAGCAATAAACATAGAGCGAAGATCCCATATCCCCTAACCATTGGATTAGGAATGTATTCCTATCTTGCTACCTAGTGTGCAAAGTATTTAGAGAAAGAGATAGTGGAGTACAATCAGGACCTCCACACCGCCCGAGCAAGGATCGAGTTGTATGGGAAATTAAAGAAATAGGTGGTAAAGAAATATGTGCATTGGTCGTATATTGAAGACTTTTGGGCCAAATTTCAGGATCATAAGGAGAAACGAATGAGATGCTACATGTGAATGCTAACCCAATTTGTGAATTCAATAAACTTGTTCCCTATACCCGATCAAGTTGTGGAAGAAGATGATACGATTATTGATGAAATTTTTTATGTCGTGGCCAATTTTTTGTAACCATTACTATATTGGAATGAAGAAGAGTTCAACGACCTCGACACAATAACACAACCAGTTGTAGACAAAACCAGGTGGTGGGTTGATGCCCAATTTGCTCAACTTAAAGTACAAGGTGCAACACTAACATATGGAAAGCTCGAGGATGAGCTTGAGAGTGAAACTAATAATGAATCAGATGCTACCTGCACCGAGGAAACACCCAAGTCCCCTACAACAATGAGACCAAGGAAAAGAAAGGATGTGCTTGAACACCATCCCAACATAAGGTATACACACAAAAGATCACAAAGGGTGACCCTCCAAGAAAGCTAAGAAAATGAGGGGATTCACAACTGATATGCCCACAATTGAGGAGGATCCCCAACATGAGGGAGAAGAAGAAATAGAGTGGCCACAATCACCACCAGCCACCTCTGCTCCCACCGCTACCACTGCTGTTTCCACTCCACCACCTCCCACCTCTCAGACACTTCTTGTTTCATCTCTTCCCGCCATGGAAATCTCAGTCCACCTCTCTTCCACTCCACCAATGGCTTTGATGATGGTATTGGACTCCTCCTTGACCATAACATCCCCACCATCCTCCCCCTCACTACCTCCCCCACTTCCTATCCTCTTTGCCCCAATGCCTATAGTCATTGCTACTATGCATATTCTCACTTTGTTGGAGGCCTTTACAAAATACATGCATGATGTACCTTATGAGATTTTGGGGGTAATTATAAATCCTAGTGTTCAGACCTTGATGGCCTAGATTGTTGATGGTTTTCTCATTCCTCTGCCACCTATAGAGCCACCAGAGATGGAGGAAACCATGAAGATATCCAAAGAAATGGAGGAACACCAGAGGGAGGCTGAAAAAGGAATAACTGAGGAGCTTGAAGAACCTTACCTTGAGCATCCAAAGGGTGGGTTAACTATAAACTTGGACAAAGTGGTGACCGATGAAGAAGGGTCACAAAAGGAGAATGTTGAGGCCATCAATGCAAGATACATAGCAGAAACCTCATATCAGGAACTGGAAGAGTAGTTCTCCTAGCAGCTTCAGGATATAGGAGAAGAGGTTAAATTTGAGAAGCATCCCTCCAAAGAAAAGGAAGATACTAAAATAAAAATGGGGATACTCGAAGAGCCTCCACTGATTGACCAAGATAAGGGCCCCATCCAAGAAAAAGAAGAGCCTTCTGAAAATGAAGAAGGAGAGAAAGAAGTAGAAAAGGAAGAAGAATTAGAAGATGCACCAAGAAAGAGGCTTGAGCTTGAACACCATGAGCTTGAGCAAGAAGAAGAAATAATTCCTCAGGAAGAAGATTCAACTGAAGAAAACATAGCCTCCACTGAGATTGAAAAGTAAAATGCTATACAAATTGATGACTCTGATGAAGAAGAGAAAATAGATCAAGAAGCCCTGGGCCATGAAGAGAAACAAACTCAATAAGAGGAGGATGGTGATCATGAAACACCCAAAGGAGAAGCATAGGTGCCCGATTGGCTTGAGAATTTCTACAAAAATAATCCCCTCCAGTCCTTGATCTGAAGGCCAGACTCGAGGCAATATTAACTAGGGCACAAACAAAGATAAAGAAGGACAAGAATCCAAGAGTCTGCTTCCATATTATGGTTGATGCCTCTGGAACAAGAACGGTGCAAATTTCCACCCCAGTGATGGATAAGGAGGCTATTGTTAGTTACAACATCCCCACTATCAACCTAGGCCTAGTCACCAAAGAACAAAAGATTGATGAGCTCTAGGGGTTGGTGGTGACAATCGTACAACAAATGACCAAGGACCGGTCTTCCAAAGAGGAGCTAAAGGCACAAGTAGTGGATCTCACCACCTATATACAACAATGGATGTCCTTGGAAGAAGAGGGTCCAACCAAATCAACCACACCCCTCTCTTCTCTCCTAAGAAGAGCTCACCCGAATGGAGAAAATGAAGAATTGGACCAAGTCCATAGCAGATTTGTTCCAACGGGTGATATACAATGGTGACATGGGAATCCGTCATGTTGGTTGAATGTTTAATCAATTTTGAGATCTACAAAAGAATCTAGAAGCTACTAAGAAAACATGTCATAGGCTCATTGAGCTCTACAAAATTACCTATCCTAAGCTCAAGGCCATTCTCAAGATGCCAGAGAAGACATGGGAAAAGGACTTGGGGCTCGTTACAAATGATCACTAACTAGTAGAGACCTAAAAAATGGGCCTAGATCACCAAAAAGATGTCCTTGAAAGGGTGTTGCATGAGGTTGAACTAGACCTCAAATAAGTTGTAGAGCATAGAACAGATAGTGAAGACTATCTTAAGATGATGACGGACTATGATATGCCCACCCTAAAGCTAGATTCAGAGAAAATAAAACCATACTTCCACAATAAGATGGAGTAGGGGGCAATAAATGCACTTACACCAGATTTCATGGACTTTGTTGTACGAGCATTCACACAGTCCGAATAGGTAATCAAGGCCACGCCCAAATTTACCAAGCATTGGGAGCAGATCACTAGAATATTTAAGAGGTTGTCCTTTCAGATCCTTCAATCTGACATCATGGAGTGGGATAAGCTCCGAGATCTGATTGGAAAATTTTTGGAGTATAACACTCTTCAAAAATATATAGGGAAACCGATGATAGATGATGAATTCCTCACAGTGTAGCTGAAAGGGAAGGTAGTCACTAGAAGAAAAAACTACTATAGCTACAACCACTAGAGGACAAAATATGTATTTCATAATGATATATTTTGGGGGTAGGTGAAACCCTAATGTAAAGTGAATCTTTGCCACACAATGAAAATGAATCATGGCCATTCATTTCACTTTTTGAAAACTATAAATATGGGTCTCCTCTCATTTTCAAAGAGAGAGTTGAGTTGTTGTATAAAGATATGCTGCAAAAATTTCAATAAGAATCTCATTATTTTGGTGGATTCTTGTGTTTCTCACATGTTGCATGATTCATCTTCTCAAAATTGAAATATTTAGCTTGAATTTAATTTTTTGTTCTAGGTGTTCCAAGCTACTCTTAGCATTTTAGTTCATGTTGCACATTGATATTGGAGAATGTTATGGTGTTGATGCCTTTCTTGTTCATGATTTTTGTTGTTTGTTGATGATGGACAATAGTGTAAAGCTAGTTTGAACATTAAATTATTCTTTCACTTAAAATTCATCTATTTTTCATGCTTCATGGTGAATGGATAACTTAAAATCCACATACCTTAGAAGATAGCACTAGTTTCATGAGATTGTATGCTAGTTTGGTTAAGTGGGACTTAGTTTTGGGAAGGTTGTCCACTGTAGCATCCTCTATTGTCACTGTTCATCATTATTTGTAGGTCTAGGAACTCTTCTATCCCTTTTCCCTTTCGAATTTTCTTTGAAATAGAAGTTAAAGTAAGGTTCTAGCATCATTGTAAAGCCAAATCTAATGTTGAGCATGGAGTTTTAGATTGTTGTTTTGAACCTACAACAATATCAACTCATTTCCAGAATTACGTAAAACTCCATTTGAAGATCCAATTATTTTAGTCTTAGTGAACCATAAATGCCCTTTGTAATTACCGGAAAATCACATCGATCAACTAATTTGTTTTTTCAAGTCATGACCTAACACCCGAGAGACCTTGGGATGATTTCTCCAACTTAGTTGCTGAAATTACCTTTCAAGAGAAGTAGCATACTTGTGTGTTGCTTGTGTTGAGAAAGTGAAAAAACACCCATCAGCAACAAGGTCTCACATTCTCCCCTTAGGATTAGACTTCCTCCTGGAATTCCTCAAAGGTAAGGGTACATGTGGTCACTCGACAATAATCATTTAATTTATCCCAAATATTTAAAAACACTAATTAATTAGAAGAATACTTAAAGTCATATGAAATATGGACCTTACACTTGCCTCCCCTTAGATTCAACTTCCTCCTAGAAGTCAGTAAGGTTTAGAGAATTTTTTACTCATAACTATACACACTACTTTAGCTATAATAAGTTCAAGTGTGTTAAAAATGTTTTTCTTTTACTATGCAAATGTCTAAAGAGAATATAACAAGCCCTATAATCTGCATTTATATATCAACACAACCCAAGAGTATTAATTTTATCTACCTTACACTCATAATAATAAATTAAGTAAAACAATGTTATGCATATAGATGCCATATTCACATTACTTCCTATTTTAATTCTATGATTATTAACTACCCTACATAAATATATTCTAGATTCATATCAATCATTATTAATTACACAATTCTAAACAATAGTCCACAATAACATGTTTATCATGTTCTCAAATAAATTCACTTCTCAAGAGAACATTGACTTTATTTTATTATAACAATTTTTATTACTAATTCACAAGTATTCCACATCACATAAATTGGTTCACAACACACATGCCATCAACACAACACTGACATACCGCAAGGCCCACAAAATGGAATTTATGAGGATGTACAATGTTGATACCATGCCATATCACTATGATTTGAAATACCATGTAACTAAAAAGTCATTATGCCATTACTAAATATCCATAAAAATCATTATATTATTATAAAATATAGTTTTGAGGCCCCCTTCCAAGGACCCCTCCATTCACTTACTAGTACCTTCCCCTTGTTTTTACAAGGGGGTTAAACTCTAAGAAAGAAGGTACACAATAATCACACACAAGAACTAGGGCACAATATATTACGATTATCCCATACTGGTCTTATTTGCAACCCCAACTCTCACAATATAAATTCCTTTAAACATTTTCACCCCCATATGATCTATTAGGGATCCCTCATGGATATGGCAGTTTAAAACTTTCACATTAGGCCACACATGTCAGTAGTACAATTTTTTAAAGAAAGCCTCAAACTAATAAATGTAAAAAACAAGAATCCAAAATTCTAATAAAAGTATTATAAAAAGAGAATTAAATAATAATCAAAACAACAAGGTAACATCTCAACTCCAATTGAAACCATTTTAAATAAATTAAATCCTTGATGCAAAATAACCATTAGAAAATAGCTCAAAATCACAACACTATTGGCATCAGTTTTGAAAGAAAACAGTCATCAATCAAGAATAAGTTAACAATAATCCACACTTCACAAATTTGCATATTAAATCCACTATGTGACTTCTATAATCCACTCAAGGAGTGGAGGGGAATGGTGGTCTCAAACCACATATATATAAATTTGGAAAAATCATCATGGTCTCAAATCATATAAGAAATATAATAGCATGGTAGTCTCAAACCATGAAATATCTGCATAGTAACGATGTCATGAAGAACCTATCATGAAGAAATATAATAGCATGATAGAATCTTGAAGAGAGAGTCCTTACCTTGGAAAACCTCATGGAGAAGGTTTATGCTAATATGGATAAAGGTGGGGAGGGGACTAAATCTGGATTTAATGTTGAATGTGTTGGTGTTATTTCTCCTATTGATAGTATTAAAATATGTAAGGTGGGTGATGAGACTGGTGTTGGTGGCATGTTGATGGAGGGGGTGGTGCTTGGTGATAAGGGTGGTGAGAAGAGTAATGTTTTGAATAGTGAGATTAATTTGGGTGGGCCTGGGGCTAGGACCCGTAACAAGACCAAAGCTCGGGCTGGAGATCCTGTCAAATAAATGTTTGTTGTTGAGGATGAGGGCCTGAAAAATTTGTCTCGTGATGTGGAGGCTATTGATATTTTGAAAAATATGTAATGTTGTTGGTTGGGTTCCTACTTTTTTGTTGACTTTTTGCTGTTGTTTTGTTGTGGTTGGGCTGAAATTTTCTTAATTGTCTGTATCTTTTGTTTCATTTGCTCATTTTTGTAAAGGGTTTTGAGACCCTTCAAAACCCACTTTTTACCTCTAATCAAAGTGATGTCATGAAGAACAAGCATAGTTCAACACAACTCGAAACTTGAAAATCAAAATATCCATAAATCGTACATCTAAATATCTCATAGATAAATTATTTGTAGGCTTCACATGATGAGAAACACTATTCACCATCATAAAAACTCCGTCATAATCATTTTCAAGTCTATCACCTAGATAAGGCTGCCAAAATATCACTGTGATGTTACACTATCACAATCCTTGAATGTTATTCCTTTATTTTATTTGTTGCAAACATTTGGTAATAAAGTTAAAATAATTTCCATTCTATCCACTCTTTTTCTAACATTTCATATGACCCATATTTGTTGTTAATATAACATCATGATATCACATACCCATGAAGCTATAACTATATCCAATACACATGCCACTAAAAAATCCAATGTTTGTATACCAAGTAGAATGAATGACACACAAGGGTTCATCCTCAACCCATGGGATAAAAACTCAAGGGAAAAAGGCTTTACGATATGGACCAAAAAGTGTGGTCCTACCAAGAATGGGAGTAGAACTAGCTCAATTCCCATGGGAATTCATAATATTTTGACATCAATCTATTATCTAGCTCAAGGACAACATCAAGGAAAAATCACAATGTTTCAATGAATGGACCTTTCCCTCAACCCTAAGTTACACTAGTGGACGCTTCTCCAATTGGATCTATCAACACTAGGGAATGCACCAACATAGACAACATGATCACCATCTTTCATCAATAATATTCCCTCACATTAACTTCACATTCAAAAAATTAGCACAAGGTTACACATAGGTAGATCATCCCAGATGTCCACCGCAGCCTCATCCCAAGTTGGATACAATGTATCTCAAACTTTAATTATGACACAACATTCAATGGTTTTCCACAAGACATACCACAATTAACTTCTTTTAAATCTCTATTAACAATACTTATTAAACCAAAATAATCATAGTTTACGAGAAATATTTATCTACAAAATTAATATATATGATAATCCTATAATTCTATTGTTAATTTATTTTTACTAAATTTAATCATCATTTCTATGAATTACAAGAACACAAAAATAAAATTGTTGTTTTGATATCTGAATATTAATTTTAATTTTTTTCTAATGCTATTGTGTTTTCAATTTTTTTACATTTATCTTCTTGTATCTCTAAATTATCCTTCCAATTATAATATTTTGCATTTCATCTAGCAACTCTAGGTTCGAAAATGAAAACATCTTATATACTTTACAATCCAACTTTTTATCTTCAAGTTATTATCAAAATATAATACAGTCAAATAAGTATATGAGTTAAACCATAATTCAAAATTATACTTTTGGATAGATAATCAATCCTAGGCTGCCAAATATTTCTAGTTTCAACCAAACATATTATAAGAAAGAAATAAAACATAGGAGATAATTCAGAGTTCAATCCATAACAAATCAACAAACTCAACTAGATAGCTTTCATAATTCATTTTTTTTACAATCAAAAGAAAATATTTGAAAATAGTTAGGGAAGGAATCTACTTAAGTATATTCCACATCACAGAATTAATACTTTACCAATTTTTCTTAACTCCATTATTTGACTATATTGTAATCAATTTTGTATCTCCTTATTTACTCTTGCTAAAATTATTTTCATTTACCTAATTAAGGAAAAATTTGTTCACTTTTAAACAACCATCTCCTATAAACTCCTATTAACTCATTTCAAACCCCTTCACTTAACTAACAAATTATATTTACTTTAGACACTGAATAACATGTCCCGAAGAAATACCACTTAAAAAGAAAAAACCACTTAATGATTATCCAAGTTAAAAAAAAATTATGAGCCCTAATTCTCATATTTATAAAGATGACTCTTAAATATTAAAACCCATCAACATTCTAAAAAATAAGAGATAATCAACTTGAGCTGCATAATTAATTAAAATATGTTTAAGAAAATATAGTTCGGTTATTAGTTAAGCTAATATTTCTTAAGGTACAAAACAATTACATGTATTTAAATTATCTTATTAATTTTCTCATGATCGCTTAATGATATTACTTGTATTCATATTAAGAGACATTGGAAACGAATGTTTAGTTATCATTGTTGGGTGAATATTTTGTAATCACTTGATTAATTATTAAATGGTAATTTTAACCATAGTTATGATGATATTTCAATATATCCTCTCAGAAAGGGGATGCTTCCTTCTTACTATTTTTTAAACCAACTAGTAACTAACCTAGATTATGCACAAAAAATTTATCCATTGGGTGTTACAGTCATCCTTTTGTCTTTTTTCAAAAAAAGATGTTTCTCCTTTTACAACAATAATATTATGATAAGTAATCCACTTCAATTCAAAGTATTATTTAGAGAAGTAATGACCAATATACAACTTGACTAAATGTAAGAGTAATCAAAAGAGATACCAATGAGTTTCGTAGCTTGAAAACCCACAAAATCTCAAAAAGACTTTTATGGGTTTTCAAGCTACGAAACTTACTGGTATCTCTTTTGATTACTCTTACGTTTAGTCAAGTTGTATATTGGTTATTGTTGCTCTAAATAATACTTTGAAGTGGATTACTTATCATAATGGTATTGTTGTAAAAGGAAAAACATCTTTTCTGAAAAAAGAGAAAATGATGACTGTAACACCCAATGGATAAATTTAGTGTGCATAAAATAGGTTAGTTACTAGTTGGTTTAAAGAGTAGTAAGAAGGGAGCCTCACCTCTATGATAGGAGAGATTGAAATATCATTATAGATGTGGTTGAAATCACCAATATTTTATAATTAATCAAGTGATTACAAAATATTCACCCAACAGTTTTTTGGTGACTCTATTGAGGACTATGAATACACAATCAAAGCCTCACACTTTCGATTGAAGTATACCAGTTTCTTATTGTGATTGTAATTATTTATTTATTGTTGATTTTATTTTCCTATCAAAGAGTATATTTTATCAGAAAGAAGCTACACATGTGGTCAGAGGGAACAAGGTCAAATTGATCCTATATTTGAACTATTGAGGAAACATAACTTTGAGATTCTTCCTTCAAGGATAAGATCTCCTTTGCAATACATAGGGAATTTCCCTCCTTGACATGTAAGGTCACCTATTCCAAGTGAATCTTCTATCATTTAGAGAGATTTTCCTATAACATCGATTCAAAGTTATATTATCCCTCCATTCAATCAAGGTAGAATGACATATCAAACACCTCATGGTCCTTGGGGTAATGCATTTTGTCCTTTGATATTGGTGACACATTTTCATGAACTTCCTTGTACCTCACACAAGAAAATCACCAAGTTCTATGGAGATGGAAAGAAACACCTAAATGAGCATATCACTACATTCTATATTGTATGCAGGGTTCTCAGTGTGGAACATGAGTATGTATCAGTAAGGTTGTTCATTGAAAATTTACGAGTAGTAGCTAATTGGTTCTACAATATTGCTACCAAAACTATCACAACTTGGGATACTCTTCAAACAAAGTTTGATAAAATATTCAAGATTGCTAAAGATGCTCATGCCTTTCTAGCTTAACTTACAACAATGAGGAAAGAATCACAAGAACCCATGCATGAGTTTGTGGAAAAACTTAATAAGTTGAAAACTAGGATTCTAGTTGATGCTTAGTCAACACCTCATAATCTAAAGTGCTTCTTCATCAATATGAAATTGTCAGAGGTAAGTTTCTTATTTCAAAGAGATAACCCAATTGATCTTGCAACAACTCAAGCATTGGCTACTGAGGCTGAAGATGATTTGATTATTGTTGGAAAGATAAGAAAGGAATCAAATAAGAACAAACGACAAATGTCTTTTTCCCAAACTACCACAAGCACCACAGATCCTATGGTGAAAAAGTTATAAAATTAATTGCTAGATATTAAGAAGAAAATTTCTCAAGGATCATCTAATCCTTCATATAAAGACATTCCAAGGAGAACTTATCCTAATGCTTTGAATTTTCTTGGCAATTCTCAAAGGAATCAAAATAAACTTCCTGCACCGTAGGGAAGGCTTGTCTTGAAGCACCACCTACAAATGAGTTCATGGGATACTATGAAGTTGAGTAATAATATTTTCCATAATCAGAATATCACTCAAAAGATAATACCAATCTCTTCCGAGAGGAGGAAGAAGATCTAAATGATGACTCTAATATTAAGTATTTGAACTATGAAGAAGAGTCTGACCAAGAGGATAAACCTTTTTCTGATGCTTATGTTATTTTCACTCATTCACAAAATTATGATATAGAGGATCAATTAACAACTCAAATTCATTAGGGGAACTTCTATCCCAAACACCTTTGGATAAGATCACTTTGATAAATCCATCAAAATTCACTTATTCTTTCATTATAAAAAGGCATCATTCACTCAAAATTACTTCCACACACTTGTCAAATTCTAAATCACCTTTGAAAACTTCAAATATACAGATTAAAACCAACCTCATTCACTTAAATCATTGTTTTCACAATTTCACTCTTTTTAGCAGCCAAGGACACCATCTTTACACATAG
>CM021108.1:52612900-52627735 GCA_007115665.2 Sequoiadendron giganteum
TTATTACTAGATGATGGGTTTGTATTATTGTTTATATGGAGTTATTATTTGATTTCATTGAGTGGTTATGTGAGTAGATATTGTGGAGATGAGAATTATATGTGAATATTTACTTGTGATGATTATTAGAGCTTATTTCCTAGTTGACTATTGTTTTTGAAATGTTATCTTAATTTATGATAGTTGCTTCAACTATTCTTATTCATGTGATGTACTGGCATCTTTTGTTAAGTGAATAGGTGAATTTTTCCAATGGTGGTTGAGTTTATATAGCTACTTCCCTTGTTTTGTCCTTATGAAATACCAACTTTATCTCGTATGGAAAAATAAGGCCATGAGATATGATGTGATATATTGTGTTGTGTGATCATGTGTATATGTGAAAGTTTATTTATTTACTCTTATTGGGTTATCTCTTGGTATGTTTATTTCTTTTATGATTTGTATAGTTCTTTTTGTGATTTAAATTATGTTTTAATAGTCCTAAAAGGTCCCTAGGTAATAGAATTATGGGTTGGGGGTTCTTTTTACTTAGAAAATACCTTTGTTAGTGTTTAAAACTCTCTTAAATTTCCAATTTTTGAAAAATGACAAAATTGTGAATCAGTTAGTTGGTTGGGTGGTTGGAAAAGAATTTTATTTTCTCTTTTCTTTTGCAGTGTAGGAATGCATACCCTTGCATTTTCACACTTGTTTGGGCCTACCTTGTTTTATTTATCTTTATTTATGTCTTAATTGGTCCTATTTTGCTAATCCCAACAAACATCAATGGATAAATGATAATTTAATGGTTTTGGTTGTGTGTCCCTGATTTTTGGACTGGGACTAAGATGCCACCTCGGGTGTCTTTTTCCCCCTAAGATCTTGGTACCGTGATTTCAAAGGCACCTTAAGAGGGCCCCTTGTTAGAGTCTGTGCCCCGAGTTTCAAGCCTCGGGACTAAGACACCACCTAGGGCATCTTAGTCCCCCTCAAGTTATTTTTGGGATTTAATTTCAAATATTGGCGAGAATTAGCCTCTTTTAATTAATGATTGAATATGTTAGCTTGTTCTGGTGTGATTTCAAGATATTAAGCATGGATAAGTATAAATACAAGGTTCTTTCACTCATTTTCTCCTAACAAGCAATCAAGTGATCTAAGACTTTTGTAAGGGCATTCATAATAGCATAATTGAGTTCACAAGAGAAATTCATCAAGAATTTGGAGCCATCATCAAGATTCAAGCATCATGTCAAGGATATTCTTACATCATGCGTGTTTTTGAGCTAACATTTGTGGTGTAGGGTTTTGATTCAAGCAAGCAATTCAAGTCAAGATCTATCAAGAATTCACTCAAGTCAAGATCCACATTCAAGCTAGCCACTTCACACAAGTTTGTAGATTTCATAACAAGGGTTTGGTGAGTTGCGACATAGCAATTTGTTCATTCATCATTTCATTTCATTCCAAGGTTTAATTACCAACAAAGGGTTTGACCAAGGCAAACCTCTATTTACTAACAATCAACAAGTTTTTCCTCTCTTATGTGTTTATGTTTTTAGATTTAGGTTGAAGATCATTTGAAGTGAAAAGTTGTAAAGTATCAAAGTTGCATTGTAAAGTTGTCATCTTCACGAAAAGTCATCTACAAGCCAGATCTAGAGGTTTCAGGACCCGAGATCTGAGAAGAAGGAAGTGCAGACATTGAACCTTAGGATCAAATTTCAAAGTTGTAGAAATTTAGATCGGGACTAAGTCAGTAGTAAGGGAATCTTAGTCCTTTAAGTGGTATTTTGTAGAGATTCTTTTAAATTTTGTTCTGGCATCCAAAGATTTTGCATTTGCCCTAAAAAAAATAGCAGGACTAAGACAATAGTAAGGGCGTCTTTTTCCTCCCTAGCATATTTTGACAGAATTTTTGCATTTCCAGAATCCTTATCACATTTCCAAACCTCCCAGATACATACATCCTAACTTGTTATTTAATTTTGTCATTTGCACTCATTATTTAGCTTGCATTACTAAGTTTTGTGAGCTGAATATCAAGTTGTATTTTCCAAGATTTTGCTTGGTGGTGAACCCTTCAAAGCCTAAGGAATCTTCCTAGGTCTCCCTTGTTGAGAATTGACTCACCTTTTTTGTTGATAGTCAATCCAATTTGGGATCCTAGGTTTCCTTGAATGAACCATTCCCCCCATAAGGAAAAATCAAGGATTAGGGATTTCTTTTTTGCATTGTGAGTCCCTTCTCCTCCAAACTCATTTTTTCCAATGGTTCATCTTCTTGTCTTTTTTCCTTTTCTTAAAAAAAATTACATCTTGGAAAATTTTAGAAGGTTAGAGAAAGAGAGGTTTGGAGGAAGAAATAGTTTGGAAGGCAAAATTTTGGGAAATGATTCTATACCAAGTTTATTCCATTGTTGGATAAGAGTTGTAAGGTAGGTTCTTACCCTTTTCTTTATCTTTGTTAATGATTGTGCATGTTTCTTGAATTTTTCTTAGAAAAAAATGTTAATCTTTTTTATCTTGTTAGGTTTTGTAATAGGAAGTGTTTTACTTTGTTATTTTTTTGTTTTCCTTTTCGGTGTATTAAGTGGGAGTAGACCCCCTCTTGAGAGAGAATTAGGTCCTCCTCGTATTTGGGGTATGCATGGGAGAGAATCCCTCAAAGGGGGGGTTTGTAATTTTGGGTAAGAGTACACACACATTGTATTATAGATATGAGTACCCACTTTTGTGCATATGTTGGAGAATTAAGAAATATGGATGTGTTGAGTATAGTATTATGAGCTGTGAAATGTGGATATGAATGAGAAAAGTATATATGTTTATTTATGATAATTTATATGTGAATATTGTGTGTATCTAAATGTGTTGTGTTGTTTTATGAAAAAAGTGTTGTAAAAGTTCACCTAGTAGGAGCTATGTAATCCCTAGCTCATGGGTGGTTTTCTTATTAACCCTATGGTTGGGTGGAGAGCCCATTGGCCACATGCTTTTATTTCCTTATAGTGTATTTTTAGGCTCATTTATGGAAGTTGGAGATTCTTTTTGGAGTTGGTAAAATTTATCTCAAGAGGACATGTGGTTGTTATTGTGAAATAAAAGAAAAAATTGTTATTCTCTATATTTTTTTACTGTAAAATAAAGTAAGGACCTATGATTTTAACATATGTGTTAATTAGGACATGGTTGATATGAGGGATGCAACTATGTTCATTCTATTTTGTAAGGCTTGCATAAAGTTCAAGAAATGAAAGTTGTGAATCATCATTGTTTACTTGCATAGAAAAGGAACATAAAGTTTCTTCTTTTAAATGCATAAGTACAACTTAATAGCATTGGCATAGTGAATGGAATTGGAAAAAGTTGCATATAGGTAAATATATTAAAAAAAATAAGTTAGTTTGATCAATAATATTAGCCTAGAAAATTATCTCTCATGTACTATGTATTATCATTCACACGAGTTATGTAGTTATGAGTAAATAAAATTTTATTCCATTGTGACATGAGTTTAGTTATAAATTAACTAATTTTCTAGATTAAAAGAATGTTACAATATGAATTACAAGTTTAGCTATCAAGGAATGAATTTAATCAACAAATAGAACTCACAAAATAATTGATGATTTAAAATATATTAAACCTATAAATATTTATATATAAATATAAATTTAAAATATTTATATAAATAATATAATATAATATATAAACAAATATTTCATTTAAATAAAATATTTAATAAATAATATAAGACATATAATAATATATAATAATTACATAGCAGACCATATAGAAAAATAAAAAATCGATTAATAAATAATGAAAAGCTTTCCAAGAAACAGTAAGTTATAAGGGTTAGTTTGCGAGAATTAGTTAAAAATTAATTTAATTTTTTAAATAAAAAATATCTCATCAACTATAAACTAATAATTAAATGTAAAATAATTATTATAATATATGAGAAAATTTAATTCAATGATAAAGTTTGTTGGATTAATTTTATTTTTTTTCATAAATTTGTGAATATAGTCTTAATTTTTCAAACCGAGTTAATTTATTTATATAAAATTTTATTTTGTAATTGAATATTAGAAAATTAATTGTTTAAATTCAATAGTTCACTTAGAATATAAATTTTACTATTGTTGATTTAGTTTATGTTTAAATCTATTATTTAATTATTGCTCAAATTAAATGATTACTTAATTATTTAATTATAATTTTTTAAATGAAAATGAGTAATTGTTGTTAATTTGAAATTACTAGGCTTTTATTACTCTTGACTTGTCAAACCTAATCTAGATGTTTAAGACATGAAATTAGTCATCATTTATTATTGAAATTTAATCCAAATTTCAATC
The DNA here is from genome assembly GCA_007115665.2 of Sequoiadendron giganteum. Lineage (NCBI taxonomy): Eukaryota > Viridiplantae > Streptophyta > Pinopsida > Cupressales > Cupressaceae > Sequoiadendron > Sequoiadendron giganteum. Next base: position 52,617,249 of record CM021108.1, read on the forward strand.
AGATTAGTTTATTTTATTGTTTTTAATTTAGTTTAAGTTTAGTATATTTTTTATTATTTACTACTTGCTCATAACTAAATGATTGTTTAAATAATTTAGTTGTGTGATTCTTGAACACAACTTAGTAGGTAAATTAATGTTAAGAAGTTAATAAAGAACTTAATAATCTTGATTCATTAAATTTGGTCTAGGATATAGAATCGCTAGATTATAAAATTCATCAACCTAAAAATTTTCCTAATGCATAAAACTTTTATAGTTGCTTAGACCTATTAGGAGAAAACTAAACATTCTGAAAAGAGTATTCCTAGATTATACGATGACTATATTCCCTTTTCCTATTGGTGTTGAGCATTATGATAGCATTGTAAACATGATTTCATCAAATGCGTGAAAGTATTTAATCTAAAGTTATCCTGGTTTGCACTAGAAAACATAATTTTTTAGGTTGTGTTTGTTTTAGGTTAAAAAATGTATGTGCATGACATTCATTATATTATATTGCTTATATGTAGAATGACTAAAATATTGATAAGATCACTACCATAATGAAGTATGAGTTCCAAGGATTCCTTAGGATCTCTAAGATTATCCCCATTATTCAAGACAGCATAGACACAAACCTAGAGAACATTGATCTCAAGGATTTTTGGAAAAAGATATTTAGGATGGTGTTACCTTAAAATCAAGAGCCATTGTAAATTCTGGATTATCTCACATTTTTGGTGGTGGAACCCCTGAAATTTTCCTAGTTCCACTAATTTTTGTGACTAAACCCTAATAGTCATTGCCCTACGGTTGAGGTTTTACAAGTTATTCATGTTCTCACCCTTGTTTGGTCTTTGGGCTTCCTTTTTTGATTTGATCGGTTGTATCTGTTTCCTAGTCTTTTCTTAATCTTTCATGGCCTTGAGTCCCGTGGTTTCACTGGCCCCTTCATTTTCTTCCCGTTGTGACTAGGTCGTCCCTCTTAAGACAACCTTTGGTGTACATGCTCTAAGTGCTTCTTAAGTCGGGTTTTGAGTTGTACATCGCCAATTGCTTGTTGGCTTTCAAATTTCCTTGTGTAGCCCACAATGAGAGATGCCCTTTCTTTTCCTTCCGATCGGCCACATATAGTCCCTCGCATGTTCATTTTTCTTCATGGGAAGGTAACATCCGATGAGCGATGCAGTCAAAATTTTGACCCATCGCTACCTCTCTAACTATCGCCGGTTATCTTGTGTAGTCTGAAGCAAACCCCACGACCATCGATGTGTAAGTCACTTCCCATCGCTAGGATATAATGCTTTGTCACTTCACTTTAGCCATGGAAGGGTTATCAAGCGATGAGTGATAAAAGGTAAAATCAATGGCTAGGATTATCAAAGATCAATGGCTTGTATCTCATCACTAGCCTCCCCACTATCACTAGTTGAAGTCCTAAAGTGGGCTTAGGATCAACGATGCCCGATGCCATATCTAAAAGGGTCACATGTAGCATTCACCTTGCTCATCACCCGATGCATATCTAGTCACTGAAAGGACATTATGAGGTGGTGAAGATAGGAAAACCACATGATCAAGTTTTAAAGCCCGTAAATCAATGGTGCGTATTCAAACGAGAATAGGAAACTGACAGAGTGGGTATTTTCACTCGCGTGAGATTCCTTGTGCCATTAATGGTGCTTGTATTGAGCCAATTAATTGTATAAGGGTTCTATTTTCATTTTTTCTGCCCTACCTATGAGAAACTAAGAGAGGTAGTGATGAGGTAGAGACACAAGAGGAGGAAGGTTGTATAAGTTGTTTCCCAGGTAAGTCTCTGTCGAATATTGAAAGTTTTATTCTCTTCCAGAATTTATTTTATGTCTTGTATGTTTGTAATCGTACGTTAGGGTGAAAGTAGGGTTTTCAATATTGTATGAATTGGTGTGTACTTTGGGTTAGGGTGATATTGGAAATTTAATATTACTCTGCAATTGTAATTTTGAAATTTATATCACCAATTCGACACCTAGTTCAAAATTATGATTGAAAAGGAAACCCTAGCTTAAGGAGAGGATGAGCCAGCCAGGTCAGTCATCAAATTCTAAACCTATACCAAAGAGGAAGAGGCAATAGGTATCTCAAGAAACAACACAAGAATCTAAAGGCTCTGACAGGAAGAAGGGGCAGCCAAAGAGTTATGTCTATTTTATGGACAAATTTCAGCCTCCAAACGTCAAGGCAAGTGGTAGAAAGGCCATAGGAGACAAGGTATTAACCTCAAATTTTAAAGACCTTGCAAAAAAGATTGGTGATATTGCTGTGTCAGAGTTAGGATGGGAGCTATTTGTGAATGCTTTTACAAGGAGGGATGTTGAACACCATGGCCAGAATGTTTGGGGATATGACCTAGGAAAGTTGGTTGTCCCGAATATTTTTGTGGAGGTGGACTTAATGATGCAACTTACAAATAGGTATGATGATGTATATAGGGTAATTACTAACACGTCTGGTAAAAACCTCCTGGAGATAAAGAGGAGAAAATTCATAGAAGTTTTTAACATGAACCCTGACGCTAATGAGAAAATCAGCATGGAGAATTTGTAGAAACATTATAAAGCTCATAGGGTTGGGTATAGAAAAGGTGAATTACCTATATACATGTGAGAAAAGGGCTCCACATTTGCAATCAAGGAGGTCGAACCCTTGGATTGCGAAGATTTTTTTTGCTACTTCAGGTATACATATTAAATTTTGTGTCAGGTGCTTGGGATTAAATGTGATGGAAGGATACCATTATCCCTGTTGGTTATGATTATGGATATCTAGCACAGGTATCAACATAAGTGGTTTGACTATGCTAACTATTTTTCTGAGCAATTACATTATGACTTGATAAGGCTAAAAGAGAGAAGAACCCCATTGAATTTAAGGCATTACTCATTGTTAATGCATATGCTCCTATATCAAGGAAGGGAGGTTTTCAGTTGATATTTGAAGTTGAGGCTAATAGATGAAAGCAACCATAGATTACCTATATAGATGTGGACTCACATATAGGATTTGTATTGTTCCACTTTTGATAATGATCTATTCTCTAATGCAATAAAGCACACTATCTTGGTGCAATTGGGAGTAGGGCCAGAGGAGAGAATTTCTAAAATAATTAGAGCTTTGTTAAGATCGAAGGAATGTGGAGATGACCCCAATAATGAGTATAATTGGGGAGATTGGTATTTGTATGGTAATTGCACTATTATGAGATGTTATGGAACTGTTGTGGCTCCACACGTAATGCCTAAATATGTTTCTAATAGGTTGGCATTTATGGAAATCATGTGGTAGATGGATAATAGTGATGCTGAAAACTTCAAGATTTCCAAAAAGGCTTCTAACATTGCAACAACCTTTTCTTTTGATTAATTTGTTGTCACTGTCAAGGAGGCTTATGAGGTTTTTGGTATAATGGTGAAAAATTTGAGGATGAGTGTATCCCCAACTAGAAGGTTTTATCCCGAAGGGGTCATTGACAGAGAAAATATTAAATGAGGAATATTAGGGTATGGGCCTCATGACTTTTATTTTAAAGAGGATGTGGAAAGAAACTTGCCAACGATAACTATTGCTCAAGATAGGGGGAGGGTATGGCTAATTTTTTTTTAAGTTGAGCAAAGAGGTCTTAGAAAGAAATCCTTTTATGAAATTCCATATAAGCATATTGCTGATAAGTTTACCAAAATGGAGTCGCTCCTCAGTGACTTCAGTGATGGCACTTTCCTAGAAAAGGTGGAACAAGTAGAAAGATTAGCCCAAGCTGCCTTATAGGAACACTTGTTGAAGACTAGTGGCCAATCGAAGGATTTGATGGCACTAAGGGTTCAAAAGCAGTTGTTGGATATTGAGGATACCCCTGTCATGATTTTTCCCACTCAAAATAATGATGAAACACAGGATGTTGAGGTAGATGTACACCAACCTTCTACTGAGTCAGATCCCATTGAGCACCGAGTAGAGCAAGAATTCTCCTATCCTGATGTGGGATATTTGATGGAACCATTTGTTCCAGATGATAGGTTAGTGCCTTGGGAGTATGATGAGAATCGGGATGATGATGCAAGGCTTTTAGCTTGTGCTAAGTTTTTGGAGGATGACTCTTTTGTGGCATCAAAGGAATTTAGGAATTTTGTTGTTGATTTGAAAGCTAAGGAAATAAATGATAGAATACGAGCGACAATTGAGGTAGTTGATCCTTCTCAATAGGAGGAGACAAGGAAACAGATTGAAGAAGAGATTTCTTGGGAGATCACCCAAATGAATCCTATGGAGGCCAAAACACTAGTTAAATATAGTGGGATGATGGTCATGCTTGGTTGGATTTTGTATTTCATAATTGATTTGGATGCAATTAAGAATGACCCAAATGATTTGGTATCTGAGGAAACAATTGATGAAAAGACCTTTGGTTCATGTTTTAGCCCCAATTTACATGCACTAGCTATTTGGCATTTACTTCGGATTCAGGGAGGTGTGTGCTTAGTAGAACAATGACTAGTCTCTCTAGACATGTGGTTATTGGAAGAGCTTTAGAGATGACAAATCCATAAGTCAGAAGGTTGAAAATGCACTTAGCTATATTGAGTGTTGATACTACACAGATTAGTCAGGCCAAGTATTTGAAATTGTTGGAGAAGCACAACAAGTTAGTTGAGGAGTATAACAAAGTAAGGGTTACACTAGCCAGTGCTAGTCACAAGGTTCCACCAACTTCTCCATCTGGTACTTCACCATAGGATAAAGATACTTTGAAATTGAGAATCGGTGCATTGAAGAAGGAGCTCCATACAACCAAGTCTAAGAATAACAAGCTCCAAGAAGGCATCAGTAATATTTCAAAATAGATGGTTGAAGGTCTCCTCAGTTACAGATGGCATAGGATTGCTCTGAAGGCATAAAATACATGGTTAACATACAAAGGTGTCCATGAATCATATAAAAATATTCAAAGTACCCAATATATTTTCATGAACACCTAGAACAAATGGAGCAATAGGTTAAGCAGTCTGAAAGAAATTCAGACAAGTGCAAAAGGAGATTTTGAAGCCCCCGATCATATCTACAAGGTAATCAAGAGGATTGAGACTATTGGAGAAATTGCAGGCTTCCATGAAAGATGTGGAGGATTATTGCAAGGAAAGGTGAAGGCATTTAGGTACATGGAAGAGAAAGGCATGCCCAAGATTCTTAATGAAGCGAGGGAGATGAAATATTATGACTCATGGAGGGCTTTGCTCAAACATCAGATGACTAAGTGTTCTAAAATGGTGTATGTTGAGAATAAATTGGACCTATCAGTACTAAATGATCTGATTGATGACTTCATCAAAATTGAGATAGGAATGGATACTTTTGTGAAAGAGGCCTGAGTCATACTAGATGCAAGATATAATGTGTATAGTGTCAAAGTGCAGAAGTTGCTTCATGACAATTGGCCCAGAGAGGAAGAATAAAGGGGTTGGCTGGATAAATATGTTGAGTAAACCATGAAGGGGTGGTGGGATGGGTATAGAACATGGTCTAGTATAATATAGGTTTGGACTTTGAAATAAAATTTGTAAAATAAATCTATATCCTCTTATCAAATATACACGTGGAGATCCAATCAAGGTTCCCCTACTCTGCTCTTTGCTTTCTTTTGTTTCAATTTGGTTCACTTGTTGAGTGATTTGGTGATGTGGAATTTTAAATCAGCATGTGAGAGAGTTTTGTATGCTCATCCAGGTGTTTTCCTTTTGGTTTTTCCCGCCATCCTATGAAATGAAAATATAACTGCCAAGGGGTTGAAATGTAATTTGACTAGCCAATAGCTCAGTGCTTTTTTTTCTCCCTAGGTATTATTGTAAACATGGAAAATGTACAAGTTTATTTTGGCACACCTGATCCCGATTTACTAACAACATTTCCTCTTAAATCATTTTCTCAGCATTTCATCAACATTCTATCTCTTAATTTAATAAAATCATTATTTATTGGATTAAGTCTTCTTTCAGTGATTAAATTAATCAATTTAATTTAGTTAACCTTACATATCTATTTAATTAAGTAAATTATTTTATTTGATTAAATTCTCTAAAGTCCCCTTCTTAAATTAAATAAATTAAACCTTATTTAATTTAATCTAACATGTTCCTTCTTGATTAAATAAATCAAATCATTTATTTGATAAATCATTTCCTCTCAATTCTTGACTTAAATCAATTCATAAATCTAAGTCTAAATTGTCACACCACCTAATTCTTCATTAAATTAATCAAAACCTTGATTAAGTTAACCCCTCTCATTAAAATTATCTAGAGAATGCAACTTGCACAATAAATCAAATACTTTGATTTATTAATTCATTTATTTTCCCTCACAAAGCATCAAAAGAGAATATTCCCTCATTTGAATTCAAAAAGGCCAAGTGGGCTTGGTCCTTCCAACAATGCATTCAATGCCTCTTACAAGTCTTTTGCATTGAGCCAAGTGACATTAACTTCATTTCCCTTCCCTCTTCAACAAGTCATCTCACAATTTCAAATTAAAATTTATGCATTTATCATGCACATTGGCCAAAATGTGCTCATTCCTCCTCCAACCACATGTGGACAAGTGGCACAATGCCATTGGATTATCCTTTGTCCCAAATTTATCAATCTTGCTCACCTCTTCCAAGTTGAAGTCTATAAATTGGAGACTTCTCTCCTCACTTCTCATCCACAATCTTCATGCAAAGTTACTCTCTTCACATTGAGAGCTAATTTTTCCCATTGCACTCAATCATCCATCATTTTCATAAATAGTAACAAGGCGATGCTCAAATATCTTTGGAGATTTGACCATTTTTCAATCAACTCACATTGCAACTTAGGAATTGGGAAAGGGCCAATTACAAAATTTCATTGGCACCAATTCCCTCATGGGATCATCATTCTATTAGCTTTGATTAGGATTTAATTTTATTCCTTGTGTTGTGTTCTTCATCTTTGTTTCTAATTTTAGTTTAAATAGATGGATTTTATGCAGAATCTCTCATACTTGTTTGCATGCATTTAAACTAACAACTAATGTGTTTTGTTGCTCTTGTGCATTTGCAGGTTTAGGGGTTCACATTTTGGCACTAGAAGGAGGTTCACATTTTGGCTAAATGGGTAATGATACTATCTGAACATGATATTGAGTATGTCGAGCGAAAGGTGATCAAAGGACAAGTTATTGTGGACCAGCTAGCATAAGCTCCCCTCTACACAAAAAACCCACTCATATCAGAATTTTCAGATGAGTCTCTTTTCAATCTTAATGTAACTGACCACTGGAAACTGTACTTTGATGGCTCTCACACACAACATGGATCAGGAGATGGTGTGTTCTTCATTACCCCACAAGGAGATTGCATACCGAGGTCTTATAAATTGTCATTCCCCTGTACAAATAACATTGTAAAGTATGAGGCTTTAACCATAGGTCTCAAAATTGCAACACAGTGGAAAATCATGGCATTAAAGGTTTATGGAGACTCGCAGTTATCATTAACCAAGTCAATGGGGAATACCAAACTAAAGATGATAAGCTTGCACCCTAAAAAAAGGTGATAAAAGCCTCAAGGAATCATTCATCGACATCAATTTTGAGCAAATATAGAGGGCAAAAAATAGAGTAGCGGATGCAATGGTAACAATCGGATCCTTGCTAGATATCCCTCGCAACGTCTCGAAACATGAATTCTTGGTAGAGCAGCTTCTCGTACCCACTTTTGAGGTACAAGAATTGGAATGTGCATGTGAACTTGTTGGTCTCGGTGATCTTTGGTACCATGACATCTACACCTATCTAAGATTAGGAATCCTCCCAACCGACATTACACCGAACCTAAAGTGAACCTTTGTCAAAAGGTCCTTACGATTTGTCATCCTAGGAGAAACCTTCTTCTGTAGAAGTGTTGACGGAACATTGTTACATTGTTTAAAACCTGAGGAAGCCTTAAATTCTCTCACTGAGGTACGCAATGGCACTTGCGGTTCGCATTTGAGTGGTATGACCTTGGCCAAGAAGTTTCTAAGAACCGGATAGTATTGGCCGACAATGGAAAGAGAGGCACATAACTTTGTCAAAAGGTGTCTACAGTGCCAACAACATGGAGATCTCATTCACGCACCGGATCAAGAACTACATCCCATTGTTACACCTTGGCCCTTTTCTCAATGGGGGCTCGATCCTATTGGCAAAATCTCACCCACCTCATCCAATGACCATAAGTTCATCATCATCGCCACCAAATATTTCACAAAGTGGGTTGAAGCAATTCCCATGACCTACATCACTGGAAAGCAAATATCCAAGTTCATCTTGAACTACCTCATTTGTCGATATGGTGTACCCCAATCCATTATCTCTAATAATGGGACACCCTTCAAGAATCAGGATGTCCGTGAGTTATGTGAAAAATTCAAAATCAAACATCGCTTTTCCACTCCATACTATCCACAAGGCAATGGCCAAGAAAAAGCTACAAATAAAACCATCCTGAAAATCCTCAAGAAAATAGTCAATGAATCTGGTCATGACTGGCATCTACAGCTAAATCCTACCTTATGGGCCTACCACACCAGCATCTACATGCCAATAGGTGCCACCCCATTCTCCCTGGTCTACGGATTAGAAGCCATCCTCCCAATTGAGATCGAGCTCCCATCCTTGAAAATATCTTTGCAAAACCTCATCAAAGATGAGGAATACAGGGTTACAAGACTGAATGAGCTAGAGTTACTAGATGAATGACACATGGATGCCCTAAATAATCTACAGGTCTACCAGAATCGACTTAAACGGAGCTACAACAAGAAGATCATGCAACACACGTTTCAAGTTGGTGACCTTGTGCTAAAAGAGAATCAAAGGAATTTGCCCAATCTAGATACAAAAGGAAAGTTTGAGCCTAACTGGTCAGGACCCTTCATCATCACCACAGATTACACATCAGGGGCATATCAGCTGTCGACACTAGAAGGCGAGCCTCTACAAGAGCCCATGAATAGCTCTCATCTCAAAAAAATTTATGCCTAAGAATTTGCAAGGTATAGAGCCAGAAAATACAAAAACAATCAGAAAAAGTCCTGAAAAAATGGTTACCTTGATGAAAACCTGGCAAATAGGCATCTTGGTGACAACAAAAAATCCAAAAAATTCAGAAAAGGGATTAAAAATAGTAAAGAGAAAAATCGTCCTCTAGTGAAAACCACTTCGGTGGCGCTTTGGAAAAGTACCTTGGTGAAAACCTGGAAAACAGGCGTCAAGTGTAAATAAAGCACTCTCTATCCACCAGGATCTATGTGACTCATCCACCCAACCATTCACCCGCAACCATACCATAGCCTGAGTTGGTGTCCATATCATATTCCCCCATGGTACTACTTGGCATATTCCTAAGGTCAGTTTGTCCTGCCTTTATCGAAGTAGTCTATCACACCATACTGGGGGCATGTTCTCACATGCATTGGATTAGATTCATGTATATTCTCATAATCTTCTCAAAGGTCACTCAAAAATCCAAAAACATCTCGAAATATCAGAAAATCTTCAAAAATTCATCATTGAGTCTTGTCAGTCTTTCACCTTGTCGAACTACGTCGTCTTTGAGCTTGACGTAGGCAAGGTTGATCTTTGATCATCCCCCAAGACATTAAGGTCAGTCCTTTAGGCATTCGTCACATTGGCAATCCGTTTTCCCATCTACTCTACATTTAGGTCAGTCCTTTAGGTGTCTGTCACATTGGCAACCCGTTTGCCCATCTATTCTGCATCTTAGTTCAGTATTTCAAACAATAAAATGGCAATCCATTTTTCCATCTTATCATCATCAAGTCTATCATTCGTCGAACTATGTGGTCTCTGTATGTATAACGTAGGCAAGGATAATCTACGGATCAACCCCCAAGACCCCTAGGATAGGTCTTTAAGTTAGTCTCTTCGTCATAAAATCACAAAATACCAAAAACAGCCTCAAAACATCTGAAAAACCCAAAATGGTGCATCCATTTCATCTCACTTTCACCCATGATCATCTCACTCATAATAAAGTCAATCGTCACTATCACCCTTTCGTGAGTCAGTCAAAAGAAAGTTTAGTAGGTTCCAAAGTGAACGCCTAATCATCAGAAGTATTGGAAGTCTAAGTCAGTAAGCAAGCAAGTTGGTCAACTCGGAGTATCAATAGCTTATCACCCAATCAGTCCCATCAAAACCCTGATCACTACATGTCCTAGGATGAAGCTTTCCTGTGATGGACATAAGCATCAGGTACCCCATAGTAGTTTAGTCTTGGCTAGCGGTACAAAGAACATTAGCTTGTTTGGTTGCTTTATCTTGGTCTTGTCTAGACGTATCTTATTTGTTGCACTCATTTCAAGGACCTCTTGATGATGCCTAAACAAAATAGGTTTAGAGAGAAAGGAATTGGGCAATGATCATTATCTTTTTATCTGCTA